>CAKAOH010040571.1:0-22992 GCA_916701665.1 Sebastiscus tertius
ATGTATATTTAACTTGTTATCTGGTGTTTATTGTGATGTGTCTCTGGTACTACTGGATGGGGGCCCTCAGGTTCAAGAGTTAAGAAAAACAAACAATTTACAAGAAAATACAACTATAGACAGACAAAGATAAACAAAGATAAGCAGACATAAACACAATATAGCCATTATGTTTAGGTATGTAGGTATGAGATAATGTTGAACAACAAACATACAGTTTCTACAGTCTATACAGGTCAGATTGGTAGCTACTGTTTACTGTATAAACAGGATTGTAGTCTGGTGCTGTGCTGTAACAGCAGTGCAGTGTATGGCAGTGAGATTGATAATATTGGCATGAATAAGTAGGTGTAATTCAACATTCCCTTTTACCAGCCTCTCAATTGTGAAGATTTTCTGCTTTTCTTTGTCTTATGTTAACCAATCAATCAAACTTTATTTGTATAGCACCTCTCATAAAGTTTAATGCAGTTGAAAGTGCTTGACAGATGACTGACAAGCCGAGAGTAAGACAGAACAAGTGTGAACCTTGAAAACAACAGAAAATACAAAAATAATTCAACAATTTAACAATGAAATAATTTGAGACGAATGCATGCGAGACAATAAAATGATAAAGATGTAATAAAGTAGAATTAAACGCTATAATAACAGTAACAGTGTGAAATAAAGACTAGATTAATAAAATAACAATAAAAACTAATTAAATACAATAAAATAAGTGATTAATAAAATAACAATAAAATAGAATAAAATTATACAAATTAAATACAGTAGAATAAGTGATTAATAAAACAACAATAAAATAGAATACAATTATACAAACTAAATAAAATAAGTGATTATTAAAATAACATTAAATAGAATAAAATTATACAAATTAAATTTAATAAAATAAGTGATTAATAAAACAACAATTAAATTATACAAATTAAATGCAATAAAATAGGTGAATATTAAAATAACAATAAAATATAATTTAAAAAAATGATGTGATAGAAGCTCATTATCTTTTGGTTCTGGACTGTTAGAAGATGTGACCTTTGGGCTTTAGGAAACCGTGACGGACATTTTTTTTCCACATTTTAGAGACCAAATAATTTGATTAAATAAAAAAGTAATTGGCAGATTAATCCACACTGAAAAGTCCTTAGTGGCAGAGTGAAATCCATCATCATGACCCTAACTTGTGAGGAAAAATAATTATTTCAAATGAAAAGCTGACGTTTTTTTAAATGGGATTCAATACAGTCAGAGATCTTTTGGAGCCAGCTGTAGAGGACATCAGTGGTACTGCAACTTGCGTCATTCAGCTTTTAACTACTGTAGTCGTTCTTGTACTACATATGGATGTTTACTGGAGCGTTGCAAAGTTCACTTTTACCTTTAAACTGCATGGGTGGTATGTCCTGTATAGTTTCATATATGTGCCTCAGATTACATCCGTTTTAAATGTTTTTTTTCCTATCAAAAGAAGAATCAAGCTTTAGAAGTTAATATGACATTTTAACAGCAACAAAGTTCCCATAAAGAAGAAAAAAAGCGCAGAGTCATTATTCTATTTCTCTAACCCAGCAGGATGCGTCTCTCTCTGCGACTTTATGGCTCTTTTTTTCTGCAGAGCTATTCTTTGTCTCAGCGCCCCCGTCTCTTAATTTCCGCCTGTCTGCATATGTTTTGGAGGCCATTAATCGTCCCCTGCACAACATGCACCCCAGCAGATAATTACAGTCATTAAACCAATTAGGGAGCACATGGAGGGGAGGTTTCAGTCGAGCCCCGAGGCCTCCCTCCTGTTCAACTCTCACCAGGACGGTCGAGGTGGTCCACTGAAACCCTGGCAAAGCCTTGAATAAAGAAGGGAGTGAATTACTTCAGCCCAGTGCTGGATTAATGCAATTTCCTGTTGGTGTAGCCTTGAGAGACCTTGCCAACTTTGCTGCAGGCCAAGTAACCAAAACCATTAGCCAGCAAAAGTCCTCCCTATTTTCACATCCTTTTCTTGCGGGACAAAGCAGCCATTTAGTTTTGTGTCATCAAAATCTGTTTCCCTCAAAGCTAAGAGTGCTATTTTCGTGCTTCTGTGGCAAAACGCAGAACATGAGAAGAAGAGATCAAAAGTGGCAGGAAAGGGAGGGAAGAGTGGTCAATCTGCAGACAGTGGTTTTCAACATGCTCCGTCTATCATGTGATTCTAGAGCTAATATTATGGTTTCATTGTGCCTGACGCAGAGGGAGTTCTGGCAGAGCGAGGCGCTAACACACAACACACACTACTGCGATTACTTAGTTATTGAGACAAATGGAGCTGAGACTTCCAGTCACCGTCCACATGTGCAGGCAAGCCACAGAAAGTCCCTCGCACTTCCTCAGAGAGTCTCACATGGTTAGTCATGTCGGACAACAGACTGTCCTCCCTTGTTTCGGTGAGGTATTTCCCAGCATTCTTCATGTTGTGCTTGGCACGTGTGTCTCTGAACTCTGCAAAGAAAGCAAAAGCGAAAGCCAGCGAGGAACAAGGAGCTCCATACAGGTTCCCTTACGAATGACATGTAAAAGTAGATTTTGAAATGACTCCAGAATACATTAACAAAGAAAAACATATCAAATCCCGCAGGGTGAGGATAGGATCATGACAAGCACATTACGGTCTAAACAGGGCTCCAGCTAACACGTCTAACCATGTGTTGATGATGGGAGCTGTATTTATTTTATTCATGGGCGCTGGAACCTGGAAGTTGGAAAATGTGGATCAAAGAAAGTAAACAAGGAATGAAACATGAGGAACTGAGGAACTGATGTAAAAATGACTTGAATTTGAAAGATTTGAATTTGTGGTTTTAGCCGCTATAGCCGCAGACGCTGCACAGAGGAACTGGGCAGATGGATGAACTGTTTTGCATCAATTTGCTGCCAGTCGTTATGCTAAGCTAGGCCTGCCTACTCCAGCTCTGTACTTAACACACAGACATGAGAGTGGTATCGACCTTCTCGTCTAACTTTCATAAAGAAAGCAAATAAGCGCATTTCAGAAATAGCTGAATTCGTTAAACGAGGCTCTGTGAAGAAGCTTTGCATTTGTGTGCTCGTTCTTGTATTTCAGCATTGAGACTTCAAGAAGACTTTGCTAGTTTGTTTAAAATAAATCATATATAACTTAATTCTCAGTACTGTATTCATATTTTATGATCCTAAATGTACACAGTTTTGGTTTAGTCCATATTAGAGCTGCAATGATTAATCAATTAGTTGTCAACTGTTAAATTAATCTCCAACTGTTTTGTAGAGATGCACCCAGAGCTGCAGCTCTGGGTGCACCACCCTCCATCCTCCAAACTGATATTCCAGTTCCCAGAGGTCTACGATGTCCCCCCAGCAGCGGCAGCCACTCCACAGCACACCTATGCACACCCCATCGCAGGAAAGAGGCCATACGGGTTCACAGGAACTTTCACAAGTAAGTGTTTCCTTCCTGTGCATAAAGATTTATACCTTGATGGAAGTTTTTGCAGCTGATGCAACTGTTTGTTAACCCTTCCTCAGAGACGGGTGGACTGGTCCTGCTTTGCAAAGTCTGTGGGGACATCCGGTTTCCACTATGGAGTACGTTCATGTGAGGGTTGCAAGGTAAGCCCTTAATCAGAAAAAAATCACATTCAACAATGAGTGATTCAACAATGTGTTGCTTTTGGTGCACCAGCTTCACGTTTGTTGTTTGTGTTTCAGGGTTGACACTTGACATTTGTTACCATTTTCTGACAACAACTGATCGATTAGTCAAGAAAATAATCAACAGAATAATCAACGATGAAAATAATCATTAGTTGCAGCCCTAGTCCATATAGGTCTGGGTATCATCAGCCCATTGCTCTTTATCCTGAGAAAAAACAGATTCTATGAACAATACATGTTGAGCTTTTCCTTACTGAGATGCCTCACTAAACCCATAGTTATAGAGCATTATGCACACATCTCTTAGCCAAGACATAATAATGTGTTTAACCCTTATAAATATCTCTCTTGTCAGCCTGTTTTCTTCCATATCTAGTAACCGATTCCAATATGACATATCTTCCAGTGCGGCTCACACATACGAGCAACTTGATTTTTAGACTTTGACAAATTCGAATTTGAGATAAACAAAGTGTTGGGTATGCACATCCAAAATATATATAAAGACACAAACACATTTTCCTCCGTAGTAGTTTTCATGATATTTTTTGGATGATTTATGTGATTTATGCTATACATATGACTCAACTTCTGATATGTTGTATTCCTGGTTATAAAGGCTGCATTACAGTAAAGTGATGGGCTGTTCTAGCTGTTCTATTATTTGCCTTTACCCACTTAGTCATTATATTACTGCTGATTATTTATCAAATATTTGTATCAAATTTGATTGTAAAATATTTTTGGGAAAGCACCAATGGTCAACCCTAAAATATCGTCACAATATCACTATTGAGGTATTTGGTTAAAATAAATACTGGGATATTTGATTTTCTCCATATCACCCATAACCCTAACCTAAATAAATATAAATTCTGGCCAGTTGCTAAGCTGAACTTGCCTGTATTCCTAGTTTTTTGGGTTATTTTTCTACTTTTTTCTATGTATTTTTCTATATAATATTTTTTTATGATAATCTGGAGGATTTGATGGATGATGTTATATTTAATATATGCTTGTTTTATATTGAGCTTGATTTTTCTAGTTCCTTCTTATAGATTCATGCTCTGTCCCCCATGTAGCAGTACCAGACAGCGTTGTCCAGCTGTGCTCTGATTGGGCCAACTTGAGAGTAGACTGTCCTTCAATCATGCAAATCACAATCAATGAGTGATGAATGTGTTCGTGTCTATATATAACTTGCTCTGACGGAGATCTCTGATAGATCGAAACGTTGCACATTTAAAACTGTTGGGAGCTTTTTTGGAGCTGTAACTAACGATTATTTTTTATTGTCGATTAATTTGTTGATTATTTTCTTGATTAATCCGTTAGTTGTTTGGTCTATAAAATGTCAGAAAATGGTGAAAAATGTTGACCAGTGTTTCCCAAAGCCCAAGATGACGTCCTCAAAAGTCTTGTTTTGTCCACAACTCAAAACTAAATTTTGGCGAGGAAAAACTGGCATTTTCAAAAGTGTCTCTTGACCTCTGACCCCAAGATATGTGAATGTTAATGGGTTCTCTGGGTACCCACGAGTCTCCCCTTTACAGACATAACCACTTTATAATAATCATGTGCAGTTTGGGGCAAGTCATAGTCAAGTCAGCACACTGACACACTGACAGCTGTTGTTGCCTGTTGGGCTGCAGTTTGCCATGTTATGATTTGAGCATATTTTTTATGCTAAATGCAGTACCTGCGAGGGTTTCTGTACAATATTTGTCATTGTTTTTTGTTGTTAATTGATTTCCAATAATTAATATATACATACATTTGCATAAAGCAAGCATATTTGTCCACTCCCATGTTGATAAGAGTATTAAATACTTGTCAAATCTCCCTTTAAGTTACATTTTGAACAGATAAAAACGTGTGATTAATTTGTGAAATATTTGAATCGATTAAAATCCCTAGTACCAGTAGATAAATACTTTCTGCTTTCAGTTAACATCAACCTTATTGTAAGATTTAATTTACAGTATTAACACTTTTATTTACTTTTATGCAGAGGTGGCCATTGTGGAAGTAAACCACACAATAGCACTCCAAATGCTCAAAACTCTCTGATCTCAGCTTCCCATGTTATGTCTAAAGCTTGAATGCTATTTCCTAAATAAGCCGTCATCAGAGCCTCATCAGGACCGATGCTGTTGTTACATCGTGTGATCTAAAACCTCAAGTAGAGCTGCTGCAGCCAAACCCATGTGGAGCTGTGTGAGTGTGAAGCAGGGTGGCTCTATAAAAAGGCATGGTGGTCTGTCAGCTTGACCTTGTGGAAGGTTTAAAATATACCTCCAAGTCCTATTTTACTTAAACATCAGAGTGGGAAATTCCCACATTGACACAGACGGTAGCAAATAGAAGTTACGTTTCCCCTAAAGCTGCATCATTTGCAATTAGAGAACCAAAGTAATCACACTTGTATATTCCATCATAACTTGACAGTATAAACTGAAAGCAGTGTTTTATGTATGAACACATAAATGGCACTATTAAAGAATCATCCAGTATTGAAAGGCATCCAACTCCCTCTTTGCCTCGAGGGACCACAGAAATGATTGTTGCTGGATGTCTGTGGCTTCCCAGAGAGGAGCATCGCAGCGTATGTGGGCGTTAAATATTCCTCCTGCTCCCTTCAGCTACTGGGCAAAAAACCCACATTCCCATCTAATAAAATTCAAGATTCATTTTGTTTTGATGGAAGATCTAAACTGACTAGAGACTCAGGCACACATAAGGAACATAAGAAAGCCAGTTTTATAGGCAGTAGATGTTAAGAGCTGCACGCCTAGTTTCATTTAACAATACATTTACAAGGAGTCAATAGAAAACACACATGGAAGGTTTTGGCATTGCTTTCTAAAATAAACTGCATAAGATATGTGATAGCTATAGAATAGCACTGTTGCACTTTTGTCTTTTCACCACAAGAGGTCAGACTGCTCCTAACCAGATCTCTCCTCTGTCATGACGACCAGTGCATCTCTATATACGGTTCAGGGACCTAAAAGACTCTTTGAAAAGGTTCCAGAGATCATTAAGAATATTTTATGATTTTTTATTTTATAATTTTAGTGAACATCTTCCAGCAGGTTCTTGAAGTGTTTTTATTTTTTTGTCTGTTTTCCAAGGTTCCCATCAGGGGGCCTAAGGGATCTATGGGGACCCCTGTTTCATGAAGGTGCTCTAGGGTTTCTTCAGTTTGTTTTAGGGTTCCTTGAGGAGGTTTCAGGAAGTTTCAGTACTCCTTGATGAAGTTGGAAGTCGAATTGGGGTCTGTTTAGGGTTTTTCAGAGTGTTTGGTGCATGGGTTTCTTGAGTGAGTTACATAATTTCCTAATGGTGTTTTTAGGGTTCCTTGAGGAGGTTTCAGGAATTCATGAGTTTCAGTAGTGCTTGAGTAGTTTCTGGTATTTTGACTGTTTTTCAGAGTGTTTTCAAGGGGTCTCAGTGGTCCATGGTGTTTAAGGGTTCATTCAAAATGTTAACAGCCTCGCCTTCCTGAAAAAAACCCCTGAAGAAATCATCTCCAAAAACCCATGGACCCCTGGAAACCCCTGAAAGCAGCCTGCAACACAGTTAATGATCCCTGAAAAGGCATTTCAGGGGTCCTTGCTGAGGTTCCAGGCTAATGCATCTACAAAGACGCACAGCAAAGAGTCTTTCTGAGGTCAGCCGATGCACTTTAAACAGAGTATACCAATCTCTAATTGAAAGTATACTCACTTTCAATATTGCGTATTCAGCACCTAAGTGTCAAAAGCAAGACAAAGCTTTCCAAAGTAGTCAAACTGGGCAGTAAAATTATAGGCTGAAAACAAACCCCACTTTCCTATCACCTGGCAAAGCAGTCCAACACTTAAGTGGCAAAATCTTAGACGACCACAGCTATTCCTTAAATCACCACTTTCAGCTACTGCCCTCAGGGCAAAGCAAAGCAAAGAAAAACATCTATAAAACATTGTTTGTCCCTGTTGCGATAAAGAATCTTAATCTGTAAGGACAGACACTTTTTGAAGCCAGCTTGCTACTCCAGCACACAGCATTTTATATCTATTTATTTAACCTCGATTCAGTCCTCACCGTTGAGTATCTGCTGCTCTTTTTAATGTAACATCTATTGTGTATTGTGTTTTTATGTAAATGTGTTTGGATGTGTCCTGTCTGGATGTGATATGTTGTGTTTTAATGCACCTTTTTTAATAATAGATTTTGCACGTGTAAACCAAAGACAAATCTCTGCCTTTTGTACGCATAAAGCAAACAATAAAGTATCTCCTTCCTATACGATTTTAAGCTCAGGTATATCAGTAAACAGAAATCTTCCCTTGCAGGTGACCCAATTTATACTGTGGAGGGATTATGGATGGTCTGTATTGTTGTTCTTCTGTTCTTTGAAGAACAGAAGGCTACCTTTCATTCTTTCATTTCCAATCCTCTGATTGGTGACTCCCCTACCTCTAAATTACACTTTTGAAGATATAGTGAGGAGGAGTACTGACATTAAAAGTAATTTTATCTATCCCAAGGGCAAAGAAAAAGGAAATCCGGTTCTTTTAAAGGGGAAATTAACTTTTATCCACACATCAAACAGCTCTTTCTAATTGAGCTGAGATTTATTTTTGAATGCTGGTCCGGTGTTTTGCTAACTTTTATTAGCACCGTCCTCCCCTGCCCATCAAATCATGTTTCTTTGGCTCCTTTTTCAAGCAAATTAATTGAGAAAAAAAAGCCTCTAAAATACGGAATGGCTTGGTTGCCATGGCAACAGGTCCCCCCAACACCCACCCCCACGATGGAGGCAAGAGCCCTGTCTGCATTATCCCAGCATTCGCACATTTCATTGCGGATGTGTGTGTCGGTGTGACAGAACTAACGAGGTCACAGGAGACGCAGCATGCCTGGTATGGAGGTGTGAGTGTGTGTTATTGAGTCTGTATGTCTGAATTTAATTGAATGGAAATCAGTGAAAACTAGAAATTTTAAGATTCAGCTCAGAGTTTATGGAGCAGAAGCATCATAGTAACCATGATATACACCAAAAAATCTCTTTGATAAACACCATAAACATCAGAAACAAACAACAATAATCACAGATTAGGATTTTGTTTATCGCATCCATACCGGAAAGCCCGTTTTTGACACGTGACAATCCGTTAAAACCTGAAAAATAACACACTTATCTATCACTGTGTGTGCAGCCTGGTTGCACAAAAAGGCGTGAGAATGACTCAATAATGTGCAAGGCAAAAACCCCAAGTTGCTCCCTTGGCGCTTAACAGCAGCCCTCTGCTCCTAATGATGGGTTAAATGCAGAGGTCACATTTCATCTATGCACCTGTTGAATACATTAATGTCTAAGTTAACGCTCAACCCACTGAACTACAGCTGTCCCTATGGACCGGAGTTCGAGACCGTTGTTTTGTTTTGTAAATTCCATTAGTGACATTTGTCACATGTTTTAGTGACATTTAGTGAAGTGTTTTCCGTACTCATGTTACATTGTTTACGTGCGTATTTTAAGGTCAACCATGACCAGTGAGTGGTTTTGTTGCTTCCTGCTGGTACTGCACCTTCACACATACGTGTAATATTCATGCCTCCTCGGCGAGGCAAAATGTGACACTTACACGCTATCCTCTGGTGGATAGGCGAATCGGGTTGCATGTTATGTGACATACGTGACAAAACGTATGTGTTTGTAGTATCTAAAGCTTTCACTACTGAAAGTTGCCACAGAACGCCAGGCCAGATTCTTAGGCTTGTTTTTTTTTTACCCAACTTTTGATTAGATATTAGGGCTGAATGATTTTGAAAAAATATCTAATTGTGATTATTTTGACTGATATTGCAGTTGCGATATGTTTTGCGGGAATTTTTGCGCAATTATTCTCATTTTCATTGACAAACATTTTTTTTTTAAATGATTATGGTGTGATTTTTGCGGGGTCTATACAGAACAAAGATGTTTTCTTAAGTCCATAGAACATGATGTGTAGGCCAGGACACTCCCTCGCACTCTGTAGCACCACAATGTTTAATTTAAAATGGTATTTTGACACACATTTTACCTTTAACAAATTTTGTGCCTCCTACGATTTGAAAATACGATTTCGATCAAATTTCAATTAATTGTGAAACCCTAATTGGATATTGATTTTGAGAACATTTTTAATATTTGTTCATGTCAGGCATCAAAAACTATAATTTTGGCAAAAGCATTGAAACATTTTAAACCATACTAACCCTTAGATAGATAGATAGATAGCTAACTTCAATATGTATTGAATACTCACTGTGCAATGATACTGCCTAGTCATACACTGTGCATTAGTAGCAGCACGTAGACATTGTGTACTGTAAAGCAAGGAGCTGAATTGTTCCCACAGATTAAAATAGAATTAAGATATTTAATATTTAGCTCTGTCAGCGAGCCCTCCATTCACAGAGAGAGTCTCATATGTACAGCAGGATGGAGAGGAAGAATAGAGAAGGAGGAGAATAGAAGAAATAGAGAGGGAGGAGATTCAAAATCGTCAGCAAACAGGCATTCATGCTTTCTCCCCGATTTCTCCCCTCTCTCTCTCTCTCTCTCTCTCTCTCTCTCCATCCCCCCTCCCCACACTTTGTCTGTGTCGCTCTCTCACCTCCTATACAGACAAGTCAGCCAATGCATCAGCCTGCAGCTCGTCTGGCATCCGCTCTTACTTTCCCCCTGCCTCAGTTCCTCACTTCTCTCTGCTGACTGATACCTCTTCTTTCTTCCCTTTCTTCCTCCCTCTCACCCGCACACCTCATCCTCAAGCCACCATGGCGAGCAGATAACCGCCCGGCCGTCCTGACACCATGGGTGCCTGCCTCTGCAAAGGTCACAAAGGTCAGTGCCACCTGTTTTGTGTGTCCAAGTCTGTGTGTCTGTTTGACGGTTGCATCGACCTGCAGTCAACAAACATTAGAAGAGCAGAACTGTTTCAGAAAGTTACTATCGAGAGATAGCTCTGTATGTGAGGATCTAGAAAATCACAGTGAAGTTAAGGGATCCCTGAGGTGTTGACAACCACCTGAATACATTTTATTATAGTGCGAAGGACAAAAACGGATGCAGAGCACATCCTCTACCATGAAAGCATTCATCCGAAAACTTGTTATCATCTGCTCTTTCGCAGCTATTCTTAATCTGAGTGGAGATTGCTTTAGAAGCAAGACTTTGGGGGGCGGGAGGTTGATGAGGGGGATTGTGAGGATCAGCGGACGACAACAGTGCTTATAGGATATGACGGCTCCATCCGAAGCTCATTTTCAACTTGTCGTGACTAGGAGATGTGACTTGGGTTGCAATGTTCTCTCTCATATTTGCTCTCTGTCCCTGCTTTAGTTGTAAATAAGGTTTGTTGGATAAAATAAGCTGGCAGCGGGGCCTCTTTCAGGAAGAACACAAGCACAGATTTGTGCTGTCAAAAGAAAAGATCTAATAAAACATAAAAAAAAGGTGATTTACAAGCTTACTGTGATGCCTCTGAACAACAATCTTGTTATTTTGTCAGTACGTGACATTTCGCATCACACCGCTATTCTCACGCTTTATTTTCAGCCTGAATCTGTGATGCAGTCTCACAACATTTTGTGAGATAATGTCGGCTTTTGTTCAGGAAAAGGTCCCTTTTAACAAGGTGGAGGGTGATGAGGGCAGTGCTTTCAAGCTGGGAAGAAAGAGGCTGTGAGGCTCCAGACAGATAGCGAAGAGAACAGCGGGAGTGTGTGTGTGTGTGTGTGTGTGTGTGTGTGTGTGTGTGTGTGTGTGTGTGTGTGTGAGTCAGGGTGGGATTTAACCCCACAAGGACAGCGTATTGGTTCAGGCAGCATGATTGGGTTTATTGACCTGCTAATAGCATTTGATGAGGCCAGAGACCAGATCGTGACTTAAGTAAATGGTAGGGTATCACTTGCCTCCTGTTACTGTTGCGTTGCCATAGCGACAGCCAATTGTCTTGTCGACTGCTCCCAGGGGAAACCCCAGGCGTGTGTTTGTATTCCTGCATGTAAATGTGTGTGTGTTTGTCCACTGACCTTTTTAATGATGTTAATTCTCCTGCTCTTCATTTCCGCTTGTCATTCATATGAACCTCATCACCATCAATTAAAGAACAAATAGGAAGAGTGTGCTCTGGTGCAAAGTTAAATATGCTGAGAGGCTTCATCTCTCTCTCTCTCTCTCGCTATCTCTCTCTCTCTCTGTCTCTGTCTGTGTGTGTTTCTCATCCATTATATATGAGCCTCGCTTGACCCCTGGCTGTTGGAGACAACTGGGTTTGCTTTAAAGGGATAGTTTGAGTGTTTTAAAGTGGGGTTGTATGAGGTACTTATCTACAGTAGATGACGGTCAGCACAGTAGATGACGGTCAGCACACCCCCAGTTTGGAGAAGCAGACAGGAGTTACTGCACGGAACCAAAGCAATGTACTGCTGTGGACGGGGCCGGCAGCAAAACGTGTCTTAGCCACCTAAAAGAAAGGCCCACCTAAATAAAACAATATCAGTTTAAGCGTATGCTATATTTAGAACATTTTCACCGATTTACCCTGATGCCGGACAGCCATTTCCAATGGGGAACTGAAGCCATTATCTATGCTCTCACCAAAGACCCCATTGAAAAAAACTGTAATTTTACCTCGCAGAACACAGGAACACTTTGGTGAATTCAAACTAACCAAAGTCACATAATGGCACAAACAAACTAACCGATCCAGGCAGCACTAGACCAGCAACTCCTGTGTTCTGCGAGGTAAAATTACTGTGTTTTTCAATGAAGTCTGGTTGCTTTGGTGAGCGCATAGATAACAGCTTTAGTTCCCTGTTGCAAACATAGACTGAATAGCTGTCTGACGGCAAGGTAAACACGTTGAATATATTCTACATATAGCGTACACTTAAACTGATATTGTTTTTTTGTAGGTGGGCTAAAATACGTTTTGCTGCCTGCCCCATCCACAGTAGTATGTTACTTTGCTTCCGTTCGGTGACTCCTGTCTGTTTCTCCAAACTGGGGGCGTGTCAACTGTCATCTACTGTAGGTAATACACTGACTATGGATTAGTACGTCATACAACTTCAAAACACCTGAACTATCCCTTTAAAGTCCACAACCCCTGCCTAGAAACACACACACATACAGCATGAATCTAACACCAGTTTGTGTGTGTGTGACTCCCCACAGAGCTCCATTATCCCATGACTGCACTGCAAGACCCGACTGAGGGGGGCCAGCCGTCCTCTGTCAAGGTGAGTAAAAGCCCTCACCTTTATCGTGTTGGTTTTGGTCTGACGTTGGCTTTTTCAGTGTGTCTACCCTCCAATTGTAGACTGAAAGCAAGTGTCAGTTCAGCAGATTTAAAACAGTCTTCACTAGAGCTCTTTTCTTGAAAACAATGTGTCCCTATAAAAACTGTTGTTGCTGTGGATTATCAATTTTTCATTAAAATGTTCAAGGCTGTGAGAAATGAAAACAAAATTCTATTCACCTAAACTGTATTGCGGTAGGGGAAGAAATCAGATATCTCAAACTGCAAACCAAACTGCATTGCTAATACTATTAGAGACAAGTATGAAAATGTGTTTTTCCGTGATTTGGGGTGAACCGACCATTTAAGAGTTTGCCGGCGGCGTTCTGCTGATTACATAAAAGTGAAATAAGCAACATGTTTAATGTTCACATTAAATGGCTCGCTTTAAAATGATCTGGGATTCTTTGAACACGAACAGCACAGCTCCGATTTATTATGTAATTTAGCTAATTATCTGCCTTTGACATATGTTTATTGCACAGTGAGATAAGTTTAGCCGATCGGCTCCATTTCATGGTTGATATCTCTTTCACACAGAATATGCTCAGTCTCTATCACACTCTCCATGCAGGCTTTCTCTGTATTTGTGTATTTAAAATATTAACTGCATGTGATTATCATAAAGTGGGCATGTCTGTAAAGGGGAGACTCGTGGTACCCAACCCATTTTCATTCACATATCTTGAGGTCAGAAGTCAAGGGATCCCTATGAAAATGGCCATACATAAGTTTGGAGCCTTATTTAGCCTCCTTCCTGACAAGCTAGTATGACATGGTCGGCACCAATGGATTCCTTAGGTTTTCTAGTTTCATATGATGCCAGTACCTTCACACTGGCTTTAAAACAGAGCCCGCTACAACCTAAAAAATCGCAGGTTGCATTAAAAGGAATTATTGGCGTTAAAAAGAAATTGCTTTAAAGTGTTATTATCGTGTTAACTTTGACAGCCCTAATATATTATTCTGAAATGGGCCATTCTGCTTAATGAGCACTTGTACTTTTGGTAAAAAAAAAAAAAATATATGATTTATTTTTTTAGTTTTCATCACAGACAAAAAACACAAAAACAAAAAAGTAACATCTGCAGACAGACTCACAAACATACCAACCCCACATACAGAATAATAATTAAAAAAATAAATAAAATAAAGTAATGCTAATAAAAATGTAAAAAAAAATAAATACTAATAAAAAAAATAAATAAAAAAGACAACCACCACAGGATAGCCAGACTAGACAGACAAAGATACAATCACATTTCTGCTAATGTCATATCAGGGAAAGAACAGTAAAGGATAGCCAAACTGGATGTCACGCAGTAGGGACTTCAGCTAACAGTCGTTAGTTAGTCGTACGCTGAAGCAAACTTTTGGTACTTTAAGTACATTAGTTTTGTACTTTTACTTGAGTAAGTTTATAAATGCAGTACTTTTACTTGTAACAGAGTATTTCTAGATGGTGATATTGCTATTTTTTTCTTGGGTAAAAGATCTGAGTACTTCTTCCACCTCTGGTCTTGCTACTAAAGGTCAAATTTGTGTATTTCTTTACTCTTTTGACTTGTGTTTTATGTCATTTGTACTTTTACTGCTACAGTTAGCTTCCGTCATGTAGCTCGTGTAGGCCTTCATAGTGTCTCCATCAGCATTGCATCAGAGACGGGTCAAATGTTTAAATAACTTGTATCAAATTCTTTATAGTATGTAAAGTAAAGATGAACTAACTTATAACAAACAATCACAGAGTTATTGTTTTGTATTTAACTGTTTGATGGCTCCTTAACTGTAGCTAGTGTTGCTAGCTAGCTGGACAGCTGTTAAACTTAAAGGTATTACAGCCACTGAAACATTTGAGACATTTCAGTTCAGAGTTATTACAGATTTTACTAAAGTAGGATATGTTTGTATAGTTTAAGAGCGCGGGGTGAATTACATTTACACCCAGCCTTTTTATAACCTTTTTATTTGCCTACAAGCTACATTTAAAAGCATTAGATGCAAATAAAATACATGTTGAATCTGCCAAACCATGTCTTACATTGGTTAGTCAATGTATATCTAATATCATATTAAAGAATGATTGATTTTGTTAAAAGAGCAGTTTCTGTTGGAAGGACGGAGGAATTCAAAAGATCTCTTTGGGTTTCCAGTGACCACACATCTGGCAACGAAGCTGCCGCCTGTTGATTTGAAAAACAGACGCAGTCCAAGAGAACGCTCGGTTTTCCCTCTTTGCTCATTTTACATTCAAGTGACTTTTATGCAGAATTTTATCGTCTATAAAACTTAGTTTGGACTGGTTTCCAGTCGTTTGAAGTGGAGCCATGCACTAATGTGTAAGCATGTACTTACTTGTAATCCCATTTCGCTTGCATCATCTTCAGAAAAAAAGCTTGAAGGTTATACTCTCAGAGCAAGAATACTAAACCAAGAGAGATGCATTTGAAGTGCAGTTTCTCTCTCCATATTGATTGCAGCTACTTTTCCACAAATGCCAGCTGTTATTGTCATCATTACCATTTTCTTTTTTTGTGGGTCGAGTCATCACACATGGGACGTGATTGCCAAAGGGGGACTTATGCAAATGTACTAATGTGTGCGTTTGGATGTATAGTGCATGAGTGTATGTGCTGTTTTTCTGTGTATGGAAAGCTCTTAACTCTACTGCTGGTGATTTTTATGGTTCAAAACATCATTCAAAGGGGTTACATGCTCCTATGTGAGATTTGTCATATAAAACCCATTCAAAAACCCATGTCATAAATGCAGAAGCGACAGACTAAAATGAAGCTATTTAGAAGCTTTTCACCTTTCATCAATGATAAAGATATGTATTCTTTCGCTTTCAGAGGTCTGTTGTAATACCCTCACTTAGGCCCTGTTCAGACCTGGCACTAACATGCGTCTTGGGTGATCCGATCACAGGTGGACAGCTCTAAACTCGGCAGGTCACACCTGGCATTAGAATGCGTCTCCACATGCGTCTCCAGTGATCGGATCTCACTTCCCTGCTCTATATGTGAATAAACACTACCGTGTTTCCGTTTGCAAAGACAAAATGCATTGTTGTTTTTAACCGGTGGGAGACAGCAGTAGTGAAATATCCTACATATTCATGAATTCGGGTAAATTTTATGAACCAAAATACATAAGGTTATTGTCTACCAGGCCGGCGTGCATGTGTCAGATCTATGCAGAGCTCCGGGACAAAACACTGACACATCACCGACAAGTTGTTAAGCTATATATTAAGCTTTTTTTGTGGAGTTGTCTCTTGATGCGGTGTAGCCTATGTCTAGGGCTTTTATTGTGAAAGGTCAGAACGGAATGAGTGAAGCTTTTCTGTGCTGCTGTTCACAATGTGGGAATAATAAAGTGTTTTCCGTTATTTTATTACCTTCATAAAGCACAGGCACACTGGCCAGGGGAGGCTGGAAAATATTTTTTATCTGTAAAAGGGGGCCCCTGCAGAAAATGGTTGGTAACCAGTGGATTAGTTGACTAATCGTTGCAGCTCTGTTGTATAAAAAATGTACAGCTATACTAAAAAAAAGGGAAATTGTTGAATGTTGCAGGCTTAGGGTGTCACCCTTGCACCCCCTTCCCATGCTATCTGTATGTCTGTTTTGATGTTTTATTTATGTATTGTTGTCTTTTGCATGTCTCTGTCCAATGTCTGTTTTGTATAACGTCTTAAAATGCACAATAAAACTGTTGATCGAAAAAAAATGATAAAGATGTGACATCCTCCCTCTTCTTGTTTATCATGTTGTGCAGGATGGCCAGAATCCGTCCAACGGCAGCGTGGCAGATAAAACCAACGGCTATGATATCGGCGAGCTGGCCACCTCCTCTTTAATGGGTGAGAGGGACACATACACACAAACATAAACGGGTTTAGTTCATGCTGTGTTTTTACTATGAATCAAACATATGAGGCTGGGAAATTGCGTTAGTAACCATGGGAGGTTAGTAATGTAATTCCCTCCTCCTCCATGCCCTTTCCCTCTCTCACATATGCTGTAATGTCAGACAAACATGAGTAACAATCAGGTACACATACACCCACGTTTCTTTTCCCATTTCTTCTTCATCTTTGAGTCTGGCTTCCTCTTCTCTTCATGTCCTCCTACTTCTTTTTTATCCCCTTTTCCACATCCTGTGTCTGCCTCATCTCCACTGCTTCCCTCTCTCTGCGGGAGGTTAATTATCGGACTTAATGTGTTATGCCTGGCTGAACTTTTCCAAGTGAAAGCTCCTTTAATACTCCGGCAGTATAATTATGGAGGCTGTGAAAACCTCATGAATATGTTAGACGAATATAGACATCCAGGCAGACAGCTGAGAGGCTGACACCTGCTTTGGGAGAGACGGAACCGGTCCAGTAAAGAAATAAGAAGCCTTTTGACATTTGCTCAGACTTAATCATTTGTCAGTCATCACTTAAATTGGCGGAGCAAGTTCTGTAGAGTTGGGCAGTCACAAAGGGCAGCTGGCAACCTACTCAAATCAGATCCTGCTGCGCAAACTCAAATATTATTGTACAAATATAATTATATTTAGAAGAATATCATGCAGACATTATTGCTACATTTATTCTTCTATGGTGCAGTTTAATAGATATATCAGGCTGAAGTGATTTTATTAACAGCAAACAGCTAAAGCCCTGCTGCTAGCGGCACCCAGTAAAGATTCCACAAATTCAATAGTGTTGGACGTAACAAACGAGTTAATGACCGTTTTGTTACTCTAACAGCCAAGTAGACATGCGAATTTTGTCTTGAGGGTGCAGTTACAAGAAAATAACGAATCCTCTGGGGAGGATGAATGTGATCATTAAATTTCACGGCAATTAGATTAAGATGTTTCCTATGAACAAGTAGAAATTTGGACCTATTGGTGGCACCAAAGGAGAAATCAAGGTCTCCACAAATATAAGCATTCATGCATTGGGCCCCATGAATATCAACAGGAAATTAAATGTGAGATAATCTGCTTTTAAAGTGTTGCATGGACGGACAGAGTGACTGAACAGATTCCACAATGCATGCACATGTTGCATTGGTGCTTAGCAGTGGGCAACCCACAGGTCTGAAAAGTGAAGCCAATGCTGAAGTGCCTTAAACTTGCATTCTCTCTAATAGCCAGCAGGGGGCGACTCCTCTGGTTGCAAAAAGAAGTCTGATTGTATAGAAGTCTATGAGAAAATGAGCCTACTTCTCACCTGATTTATTACCTCAGTAAACATTGTAAACATGAGTTTATGGTCTCAATCGCTAGTTTCAAGTCTTCTTCAACACAGCATGATGTTCATTTAGTAAATTATGGTCCCATTTAGAGTCAGCTAGACCATAAAGCAGGGGATGCTTTAGGGCAGGGCTATCTTGTGATTGACAGGTCGCTACCACGGCGTTGTCCAGTCTGGGAGTTGTCCATGTTTTCGTCTTAGAGCTTTAACCCTTTCACAGTATGTTTTCAGTTCAAGTTAATTGTAACATTTTTGGTCGCCTAAAAATGTCATATACAGCGTTCGGTTGTACTTAGTTCCACCCTTGAGGCTTCAAAACGGCAGTCCACAAACCAATGGGTGGCGTCACGGTGACCACATTCACTTCTTATATACAGTCTATGGCTGTGACGTAGCAAGGCCATGTTTGGGGTGGTCACGTGTATTTTCTCGTGGTGTAGCGAGCCCTCGAAACATCTAGCCTAGATGCTTCTGCTTTGAAAGGTTGACACCGTGTTGAGTAGTCTGCTTTGAGCGTAACATCACTACTGCTAAACATTACCATGTTAGCATGCTGACATTAGCATTTAGCTCAAAGCACTGCTGTGCCTAATTACAGTCTCACAGAGCTGCATGGCTGTAGACTCTGTTTAATGGTTTTGTTTAAAGGTGCCTTGACACATTGATTACAGTGGGATAACAAACTGTCTTTTTAGAATTATCAACCTTCAAAATCCTACATTGTTTGGATCCTTTTTTTGTCGCTACAGTCGCAGCTGCAGCTTTGATCTGCTTTGATTTTTTTTTTTATTGGTTCAGTCCACCACAGCTTGAAATCAACACTAATCGCAAGCAAATTACAGTAGGCCCACTTACTGATTGTACCCCCTCTACGATGTGATTAAATGTTATTTTCTAGAATCATTCCCATGTTGGCTGGTAAATAACAAAGCTCTGAATGCAACACCTATAGCTTTTATAACACTCCATGTTTGTTCATCTGCTCTGTTTCCTCGCATCATACAGCAGGGAGTCATGCCTCACATAATGCAATATATGTCTATTTTTGTAAAAGGGCTTTTTCCTGACTGATTCTTACAGCAATCAAGGAAACTCAGAGGATGTGTTGACAAGCTCAAACAAAACTGGTTCGAGATCGATTTTGAGAGGTCGTCTCGGACCGTTTACCAGTGAACCAAAACACTGCACTGATTCAACTAAGCTGAACAGCCAATCAGAGTGAACATGCTGGATCGGCCGAAAAACATCCAACGCAGCCAGACTAGAGCCGATGCTGCGGGACACACTGCAGGAACTAGGCTGACAGACGCTCACCGATGACCCCAAATTGTCCGACAGCTGACCGTCTGCTTGGTGTGTCCAGGCCTTAATAATGTAGACAGCAGCATATCAAAGTCTGCAATTCAATGAATAGAAGTGGCAGCTCTCGAGATGAAAAAGATAAATGTTCTCCTTCGTGCACCCCCCTCAGCAACTTAAATAATTTGGTCCGCTTTAATTTTGTGCACTGTGAAACTGAGCCAGACTAAATAGAAAACAAACCAAAAATATCGATTTCACTCTGAATGACTAGCCAAATGGACTATGGCTTGTGAAAGTGCCCCTAAGTTGCTGTAATCAGTATTTTTATATTAATAATAGAACGAATCCCTATCTGTAATGTGTAAGGTTTCGCTCCTAGAGATAAGCCCACCGAAATTCCCTCAGTTCGATGGAGCATTTTAGTGTCTTTCAGCCCATTGTTTTAGTTTTACTACCTGCAACTTTACTCTTGGTTCAGTCAGGGCGCTACGGGTCGCTGTCCACTAAGACTTAACGCTTCACATGGTGCTTGACATGGTACCAGGATTGTCTGTTGTTGTCCATTTATGTATTTATGCTGCAGAGAATAATGTACTGTACAAACAAACTCCACCGGCCTTCGTGTGGCTGATAAACAATCTAATCTGATCTCACTGCTCTCATCAATCTCGTTTCCAAACACAGCAGGCTCCTGTTTTCAGCAAAAAGCTGTGATAAATCCACTGCTACCTGCCCAGCACCAAACAGCTGACAAGTCAACACAATGGAGCTTTTAGCAGCTAAAGAGTCAGACACATTTCCCTCAGGAGTTAGTGGAGAATGAATGCTAATGATGCTCCGTATCTGCTGGTTGTATAACCGTTTATTAAGAAGTCCACCCTATTACCTTTGTAATATATCAGTGTTGTGTTTACAACTTTTTTCTGCTGCCTAGTGACCAAAAAAAACAGTTAATGCAGGTTTAAGCGTCATGCTATTACATGAAAATATTTAAGTTTTGTTCACACAGACAATCAGATAGTTTGGCATATAAATCAAATATTTCTTCTCACATGCGAACAGCACAACGGAATCCGCATAAGACCTACATATGGACCTGCAGTAGCCCGAAACAATACAGTGTTTTTAATACTCTTTGTTGGCCGCACCATAAATCAACAGAGAAATCTTGGCTAACTTGATGCTGCCCACTGCATTCAGACGGACACATTAAACACGTTATTATTCCGTCGGGTACGATGCCAACCTAATATGATTTGGTCCTGCATGATTTGGTCCACTGCAGTGCGGACAGTAAGGCCAAAATATCCAATTTGGAAAACAAATGGGATTTTCCTGCTGTGTGCACATAAATAGATGCAAACATAGCTTCCTCACCATCGAGCGTCAGCCAGAGCAGACTCTCATAACAGATTTGTCACAGTGTGAACGCAGGGTGAGACAGCAGTGGGCGTCACAGAGCACAACAAAACACAGAGATGAGTCTCTAGATATTGAGCTCAAATGAAAATAACATGTCGGGATGTTTTTCTCTGTTTCAATTAGCCCAGGCTGCCAAAATCTCTTGGCTCCCTTCTTTTATTTAATGGTATATATATATATATATATCTCCTAGCTCGTTACTCTGTCCTCCTTTCTTTCCTCCTCTCTATTCTTGGCATTTTTTCCCTGACTTCTTATCTTAACCTTTCCTCCTCGTTCTCTTCTTCCACCTTTGCCTTTTCAACCTCTCTTTTTTGTCCCTTTTGCGTCTATTTAATTTGCCTGTTCTGCAGTATGACCAAGGCAGGCTGTCACTTTCACTTCAACTCTTCATTTCCCTGGACCTTTCTAACCTCGTCTCTGATGATTAAAATAAATGATGGCTTCTTTGTAGTTTTGCCCAGTGATTCTACGGGTTATGAATAACATATTACTGTAGAGATACAGAGACACAGCACCTCTATTAGATCCTGCTTGACAAGAGTCAATTTAGTTAAAGCTACTACGAGGAACTTTAAACCGGTTATGAAACCTCAATTTAATACTGATGCCTCTATATGACCTACAATCAAAGGAGACCATAGGTTAGAATATTATATTTCAATATACTTATTTATAATGCCTGTCATCGGGTCAGATTACCCCGCAAAATCAGATGAAACGATTTACAGGTTCACCAGAAACTCCTTCAGCTCAGACTCCAGTGTGGCCTCCAGCCCGATGCGGACAGACCCAGATCCGGCTTCGCTGCCACCTTTGACCTGCAGTCGGAGCTCCAGCAGGAAGCAGCCAGGAGCAGAGCTTCGCCTCGCTGCTCCACCGGTCCCACCCAGTATCAAGTAGTATCCAAACTCCCCCAATCAAACAATACCTGTAATTGATCCTTTTTTTGTCCAGATCTAGCTCACCGCAATTCAACACAAATGTTCTTTGATTTAATGCGACATGTGATTGGCCAATTACCGCAGAAGATACAACCGGGATTGCCTGCCTGCACACGGCTCTGAACACGGAGACATCTGAGCCAGAATTTAGCTGCTAACGGTGCTCACAAAGCGTTAAACAATACCCAGCCCTTGTCACTATAATGAGGACTTGAGTTTTGACTTGGACTTGACTACCATGACTTAATTAAAAAGACTTGACTTGAAAACAAAAAGATTTATATCTCAAGTTTCTTTCTCCATCTCCATATCCCCATCCCTTGCTGTGGCAATTTTTCACCCTTCTCTATCGCCTGCTGTACAACATTTCATGTAGCCTATCACTTTATCTTTCCCTCAAATTGTCTCCTCTTTCCTCTGCTACCACACTTACTGCATGTCCATCTAATCCACTTTATCAAGATGTATCCCTCCTTCTCTTCTCTTTCCCTTATTCAGGTCTGGTGGCCACGATAAAGGAGCATATCACCAAGCCGACGGCGATGGCCCAGGGGCGAGTTGCTCACCTGATTGAGTGGAAGGGTTGGGGCGGAGGCGGCGAGGCCGGGGCAGGTGGGGGCGGATGGAGCGGGACCCGGGGTAAAGGTGGCGGCGGCTGGGGGGGGTTGGAGGCCGAGCTGCACGAGGATGAACAATTCTACTCCCAAATGACGGACGAGATCAAGGAAGCTCGCTTCGCTGCAGGTGAGACAGATGAATGAATTGAATTCAAGAAAAACAAGATGTGGTCAGTGGAGATGCAGTGATCCCTCTGGGCGTCGTTTCTGTTCGATTGCATCGTGCAGAGGGAGCGTCCACAAAAATCAATAGCCCTTAAGATGTCCCATGACAGTGGCTCAAATCTAGAGCACTTATTCGATTTCCCATTGTTTGTGACGGTGGTGAACAACTGGGGGTCGACTTCTGAGAAGAGGAACATTAAATGTGTTTGTTTCACAGGAGTAGCAGAGCAGTTTGCCCTGGCTGAGGCCTCCATGAATGTGTGGCCCATGAACGACAG
>CAKAOH010040572.1:0-18344 GCA_916701665.1 Sebastiscus tertius
GTTACTATCTATCTATCTATCTATTTATTTATTTTTTGCTTTATAAATGTACCCCTGACATAAGCAGTTTTTTAAAAAAAATTAAATAAAATTTAAGAGAATCATGATGCAGTTAAATTTTGCTTCAGGGCCCCTAAGCAACAACCAGGCCATGCTTTACATTAAAAAAAAATACCAAAGTGTAAGATGCTCTGTTACATGTTAAAATACGAAAAAAAAAAGAAAAAAAATATTACCAGCAAAATTCACTTTTAAGTATCTAACGCAAAATTGCGTATAATGCAGAACGCTTTAATGTGATAGCAGTATTTGAATGTTCATTTCACCTACTTGGTTAAAAAGTTAATAAAGTTCACTTTGTAACATTGCTTCATATTCTATAAGCCTGTCATATGTTGAGGACTAAAATATAAATAACTACTTTATTTCACTTTCCTGGAAGTACATTTGTCAAATAAATGTAGTGCAGTGCAAAAGTAAAAACAGTCCTGGAATAAAAGGGGGTAAAAAGTAAAAAAATTTCCCTCTGAAATTGAGTACAAATATAAAGTATAATAATAAACCAGAAATTTTTAAGTAGAAATATCTCAAAATTGTACTTTGCAAGTATGTTACCTTCCACCCAAGCAGAGATATATCTTTAATTATATTTTATAGCAGAGATATATCTTTAATTATATTTTATAATTATATTTTATAGTAGAGATATATCTTTAAATCAATTTTATTATATTTTTCTATTTCTTTATCAAGTTTAAAGTAGTAGTTGGTATGTACATTTATATAGAGATTTGTAAATACAGTGTATCTATCTATCTATATCTACCACTGATGGCAAGAGACACACCGAATACTTCACAAACTATGGCATTTATTTCAAACAGAGGCTTCTGCTTTGCTTACATTTTTACAATAAATTACACAATGACCATCATCAGATGAGCCTAATAAATACTATTGAGCATTTTTCAATAAGCTCCATTACTTTCTCTTAATCTATGATCCAGACTATTTTTCCATATAAAGGTTCATACAGCTGTAGCTTCAGGCCATGTACAGGTTGGAAAATAGTTCAGCCGCGTCCAAAAACCACCATTCTTCTCTTACAAGCACAAGCTATAGAAAAACAAAAACAATACAAACTAAGGCAAAACATGAAATTAAAAAAAAGGAAAAAGGAAAAAAAAAAAAAAATATTGAAACTGATGAAAAGAGGCAGAACAACATAAATGAACTCAAATAAATCTGTTCCAACAAGAGAACAAGAATGAGGACAGAAGGGAGAACAAACATGCTGTGACCCTCAGTATTTACACTCAAACTGCAGTTAAAACCGTAAAACTGTCTGTACAGAAAGGTACATGTTATTAACAGTGCAAGATATTAAATAGCTTGACTCAAAACACTTCTCAATATACAAATGTATAACAAAAGCATACAATTACATACAGGTGCCAAACAAAATGTAACTTCAGGTTATCATACAGTAGGGGGTCTATACAAAGGAAACACTGGAGATGTCTTCAGAAATGTATACACATACGTCACTTTATGATATAAATGCACATTTACAATATCTTTACCTTTTAATCTGGTCATAGTACAGGAAACAGAACCAAACAGTTTTTGGTTGGTAGGGATGAGTATGAGAGGAAGCTGGCGTGTCATTTTTTGATCATGAGTGAAATTAGAAAGATGCGTTGCTTTATTTAACGAAGCAAAAACTTAATTAAATACCTTCATGTTTGTTTTGAAACGCTGCAAAAATGTGGGATTCAGCTTCACGAGTACATGCTGTAAATACCTCCTATGGCTGCTTTCACGTTAACTTGATCCAGTTGTAAATCTTCAGTGAAGACGATGGGAGCGGGAGGGAGAGGGGGGATTTAATGAGTGATGAAAACATAATCAAATAAAGCAGATAGGCGTTTAAAAGGCTGATGAACTGGAGTAATGTGACCACCTCCATCATTGCACATTTTATACTGCCAAACTTAACAGTTGCACCCAAGCTGGATGAGTATTCAGTAGTAGATTATGATCCAGTAGGAGTTCTGCTTTGACAATTATACTTTTAAAATATCACCCTACGCTGATAAAAACCACCATTATCCATCGCTGCCTGCTCAAGCTACAGCGTTCTTCAGTCTTTTATACGGGACACATTATTCCAGCTGATACTCTGATTTGAGAAGAAAGTGCCCCATGGAAAAGAACAAAAAGGCACTACAGTATCATTCCATATGCATCCACTGAGGCTGTCAGCGGACCTATGATGGTCTGAAACCCTATCTATGCAAACATGTACAGGGACCACACGCCTGTACGCCAGAAGAGCATCGTCAACCACTTGAGGTTTAACCACATGAAGGCCTTTTTTAATGAGAGTGGACAGAGAAACGTGGCGAAGTTACATTTCGTTACGCTCTTTAATGCCAATGTGGCCTCTGAATTCCCCACGATAACACGGCGAGCGGCGGGCCGCGCCGTGTTGAGCTGTGAGGACAGAGCACAGAGGGGTCTTCACTGGAAATCATCCCTTACCATTAAAACTTTATATCAAATGGAAAACAATTATTGCTTGCAAAAACAATTCTTATAAATGTTCAATTAAGGAGTAAAAGACAATTTTGTGTTGTTTTTTTTTTTGGACAATTTTGATCCCCCTACACAATCTTCATAAAAGTGCACTTGAGTGCCATTAGCTTGCCAAGGAAACAGTTGTCAATAGAAAATAGTGCTTGTTTCTTGTTTTTTTTTGTTAGTCTCTGGTCTGGTTTTTGTGCCCCAGTAGTTACAGTATGTAGGTTGACTTGTCCGTCCGGTTGGAGGGGAATGGGGGCGATGACCCCGGGGTGCTGGTTAAGTGCTTAGTGCGGTGGCTCTTCGCTGGCTCGTCCTGTCACCTGCACTCCACTGATACCCCAGAGTTCTGCGAAGAGGAGGATGAGGATGACACCGGCGGGTCAGCCAGTGTCAGCATGACTGCTGCAGTCAGTGAGCTGGAGGACGGGGAGGAGGAGGAGGAGGATGAGGTGGAAGCAGCCACTGTGCCTGCAGAGCAGAAAGAGCATTTAGGTTATTGTCAGTTTAGAGGCATCAAACAGATCTTTACACTCAAACTTAAAGGGCAGGTCCATTATTATTGTTTTTTTTTTAAGGTTTTTATATCATTCTGGAGCCTCCCAGTGGTGTTCATTATGTATTCAAATCTGAATGTTCAAATTTTGGTGTCAAAATGCAATTTTCCCTAGCCCTTCTATAAACTCAGCTAGTGCTATCGTTCACATTATTCATAACCTTATTGATTAGCTTTGATTAGCTCACTTTAGTAACCTGAGTGGACGTTTCCATTTGAAAAAAAACAAAACAGAACGCAGATGGACCCGCATTTTAAGAATGGATTTAGCTGGTGCAACCCAATGCTGGGAATCAGTGATGTTGAAATCAGAAAGAGCTGACTCACTTTCCCGTTCCTTCTTCTTCATGCGTTTTCGTCGTCTGTCGATGGAGGCCACCTCAGACTTGAGGGAGAGGTAGTGGTTCCTGATGTCCTGCAGCTTCTCCTGAAGAAACGAAATCCTCTCCAGACTGCTCATCTTTTCCAGGTCAGCTAAGTGGAGCGTAAATAATGCATAAATAATAAATAAATAATCTCAGGGTTAATAGGACATAGACATAAACATATACAACTCAACTTTAATAAATAGAATGAAAAAATTGTTGCTAAATTAAAGAATCAGTTCACCTAAATCACAAAAATATTATTTTCAAAATAAACTAAAAATACATTGATGTTGACAACTTAAAGGATAACTTTAGTATTTTTCAACCTGGACCCTATTTTCCAATGTTTTTGTGTCTAAGTGACTAATGGGGACAACAATTTCTGAAATTGGTCCAGTATTGAGGGAGAACGCTGCAGCCACCAGTCGCTAAACAGGCTGTAATGTAATCGCTTGGGGCAACTTGGCACCATCACTTTACGTCCACTAAAAGGGCTTGTTTTTGCCACGGACAGGCTCAGATTGTTAATGTAAGTGTCTGACAACATGGTCGAAAAACCCTTTAATACCCTCAGGCATAACAAATTACTTTACACAAACAAATGACTTCTATGTGTGACACTTACACATCTGGAAGCTCCACTTGTACACGCGTGGTGATCTTCCATGGTTGTCTCGGTGCTGGGCGTGGTCGGCGTCACCCTGCTTGTGGTACTTATGGCTCGAGGGGGGAGAACGCCCGTGACACTTGGGTGAAGTGGCGGCCTTCACGTCTGGCGCGTTGTTCTTAGAGGCAGTTGGTTTGGCAGTGCCCTCAACAACAGACTGGTCTTCACTGTCGCTGCTGTTGGCTGGAGGAGAGAAGACAGCGGAGGTGAGGAAAATGGACAATGACCGAGGAAAATCTCATTCTCTTTCACACCTGAAATCTGTAATCAATAAACAACACAAAACAATGACAAATATTGTCCAGAAACCCTCACAGGTACTGCATTTAGCATAAAAAATAAGCTCAAATCATAACATGGCAAACTCAAGCCCAACAGGCAACAACAGCTGTCAGTGTGTCAGTGTGCTGACTTGACTATGACTTGCCCCAAACTGCATGTGATTATCATAAAGTGGGCATGTCTGTAAAGGGGAGACTCGTGGGTACCCATAGAACATATTTTCATTCACATATCTTGAGGTCAGAGGTCAAGGGACCCCTTTAAAAATGACCATGCCAGTTTTTCCTCGCCAAAATTTTGCATAAGTTTGGAGCGTTATTTAGCCTCCTTCTTGACAAGCTAGTATGACATGATGATGGTTGGACCAGTGGATTCCTTATGTTTTATAGTTTAATATGGTACCAGTATCTTCACTCTAGCTTTAAAACTGAGCTCGCTACAACCTAAAAACCTTGCGTTAATGCGTTATTACCGCGTTAACTTTGACATCCCTAGAGTAAATATGAAATATAAAATTCTACGGTTGATAAAATTAATGGATATGTGAAGGCTGGCAGGGCGTCAGCAGCTCTCCTTACCTGTTTTCCTATTCTTTTTGGGAGGCACACCTAGGCTCTTGCGGTTTGGCTTGTGTTTCTTTGAGGCTCCGGCTGTCTGCGATTCTTTCTGCCGCTTCTGACTCACAGACGCTACAAAGAAAATGCAAGAAGGGGATGAGGGAACAGACTGTGAAATGAGTTGTCAGCGTGTATTTCTTTAGTATTCCATCTTAAAGAAAAATAATGAATTCTGTCAGCGTTTCATAAGACCTGGGTAGATTGGCTATTACTCGTACCTTTGGACTTCTGCTCGCTCTCCTGCTGGCTGCTGCTGCTCAGCTCTAGGCTGCAGCTGCTGCTGCTGTTACAGGAGAGGCTGACGTCAAACACCTTAGAGGGGGAAGCGGCCCCCTCGTCCTGAGGGAGGTCCTGCAGCTCCCCACCCAGACTCTCCACCTCCACCGTGCTGCTGTCTGTCTCGCTGCGCCCGCCTGCCACTTCCTCCTGTATAGGTCCCGGGGGAAGGGCATCAGAAACCGTCTCTGAAGGCAAGGCGGGGGGTATGGACGGCGGCGGGGAGGAAGGCTGCGCCGGACCGGAGTCTTCCACAGCGCTGCCTCCTCCTGAGGGCGACTCGGGCGTTGTCGGCGGCGTGTTGAGTACAGAGTTGCTGCCGCTGCTGGGAAACTCCTGCAGTTTGTCGTTGTCCATCTGTTCTTCCGAGACTTCGTCGTCGGGTGCGGCGTCCTCTTCGACACTCGGCTCCTCCGGACACGGGGGCGCAGGTGGAGGAGGGGAATTGGCGGCCTCTGTGTCCGAGTCGGAGAACAACTCTTTGAGAGTCTTCTTCGGCCACTGGGCCTGGATGCTGGACCACACGTCCTTTTGACCTTTAGAACGGACAGCTGGCCTCTCCTCTGCGTTCCCAGACATCTTGGCCCTCTTTTCAGGAATCTCCCAGAACCCAGTTTGTCTGCCACCTTTGGTCTTCTCCTTCATCCCGTTGTACTTCTTGGAAGGGGAACCTTTGGTTTTTGGCCGGCTTCGCTCACTTTCCTCAGCCTGGGCCTTTGCCAGCGCTGCTCCCTCATCCTCTGAGCTGCTGCTGGACGACGCCCCCCTGTCCTCAACGGGACCAGCCGCCCTCTCCTCCAGCTTCCTGGGGGAGCCTCCAGGCAACCAGTCAGCGCTCCTGGTGCTCCGGGTTTTAGCTTTGGATTGGCCTTTCGGGGTCCTCTCTGCTGCGCAGTCAAATTTTCTCTTCCTGTTGCTCGCCTCTCCCTCTACCTCCGGTTGGCTTCTGCGCTTCCCGACATCTGCGCTCTCTGCGCCGACTAAATCCTGGTTCTTTCCTGAGACTGGAGGAGGTTTGGATGCTTCAGCAGGGGCGCCGCTCTCCCAGGACTCCGACGCTTGTGGGGGCTCCGGTGGGGCCTTTCTGGGGCTGCCTCTGCAACCCGGGTGATCCTCCTCATTATGCTCCCCCTCCTCATCTTCATGCTCACTCTCATCCGTGGACATCTCAGAGGCTGAGGCAAACGAGAGAGAACTTGTTAGTTTCAGTTTTTATCAGCAGGCACAAATAAAACCACTTCAGAGTGACACAGTCCTAAGCTGCTAAGTGTACATGAGGACTACAGGCTAATGAGTGTTGCTACCTTGCAGGCCATTGAGGATAGAAGTAATTTCTATAGACTTGACTGGAGACTGCTGAGTCCCTTTGTCCTCACCCTCGTCCATCTTGGAAAAGACATCCTGACTCAGGCCACATTTGGAGCGCGGGAGGCGGTTAGCGTTGGGCGATGGGCCGAGGCCTTCCCGGTCATTGAGCCTCTCCAACCTGTCTCGCTCCCTCTCCGCTTTGTTCTGTCAGGATTCAACACAGTCAGTGATTCACGCCATGACACCGGACCAGCTTTAAAAAGTTACCACTCTCCAGACTCGTACCTTTATCTTTTTGCGGTGCTTTATTTTTTGTACGTTCTTATTGGCGGGGCGCACAATCTTGTCTGCTTTGATCCATTCATCATATCTAAAAACAAAATCAAAAGTACAAAGACAAGAGACAGTTTCATCATTCGGCTCTTCGAGGGGAGCGAAGAAATATTCCTCTCACACCACCCACCACACGGACACCTCTACTGTCTGACCCCAACATGTTGCTGTGACACAATAAGCCTCAACAGCAAAAAAAAGGAAGAGATCCCATGGTGTTAATGTGGAAAAAGACAAACCTTTTACGATGAAGAAAGAAACAATATTAACACCGACCACCACACAAATCATATTCAACAGAGTTCCAACGGTACCAAGGGTGCTACTTGGGTCGTATGAGGAGAAATGAAAAGTTTCACGACATCGCACACGACAAACACAATGCAGAGATCATCCCACTGTCTTTATATAGAGTGCTAGAGGACCACACAACAACATTGAGACGATGAAATTGCACTAGTTAACCTCTGTGTCATGGTACCCTAACACTCTACTTAACACTGCGTTAACCCTGACCCACTGGGGAGGGGGGGAGAGGGTTGAGAGGTAGAGGTGAGTGTAGCAGCACTTTTTGGTTGGCCTTTCAGAGATCCAAAGGGTAGCTCATATTAAAAAATATCTAAAAATAGTTCAGCCAAAACCACTGGTTGGCTATTTCCAGAGTGAAATTGGTTCAAATTCAGCCTGTCTGCAGATTTATTTGAGAGACAGACAGCTGGGGGACAGACAGACAGACAGGGGATTCAGTCAAAACTGAGCGAGGGAAGCTGAGGAGTGACCCACAATCAACCCAGTACTCAGTTCTGTTTCTGCCACTAGATGGCCCAGTGTTCTCCATAGTCAGAGTACTGACCATGGGACTGGATCAGGTGAGTGAGGAAGGGATGTATCTGTTATTGCTGAGGGGACACCCATGTAGCGGTGATCCCCTGAAGGTTAAAAGATGTCTTTTTTTTTTTTTTTTAGGGTGAATATAGACGTTAGGTGATTTCTCCCCAGGTCCTGTCTTACCTGACGTTCCAGCCACAGTAGTGCACCAGGTAGAGCACCTCTCCCCCCTCCACGTCTGCCTCTTTCACAGTGGCCTCGTACGTCTTCAGATTGCGGCCTCGCCCATACCTCACCTGCACCTTCATCCCCGGGGGGTAACACTCAAACTCCTCCCCTTCCTCCCCCTCCTGACTGCTGTCATCCCTGCAAGAAAAACAGTTCAGCACTTCCTGGCCCTAGGCTGCCCCATTGAGCACCACAGAACCCCAACCACCCGACTCAACTACCTGCTGCTAGGAAGCCTGTTGTCTAATTACTTGCCTTCCCTGTCCCATTACAACACTACACCCTTTTCCTATAAAGAAACTTCCCATTTCTGTCCTGCCTTAGCTCTAGTCCAGTGTAACCTACAGCAAACTGCAGTATAAACAACTTCATTTACAGTGAGCCAGTCAGAGAACAGTACATGGGAGTGTACAGTAAATAAAAAACATTCTTTCATGGCAGAAATCATCTTGCATGGGAAATAACACTACTGTTAAAGGCTGTCTAACCCTATTATCCACACACAGCAACATACTTCTCACTCACTCTCACACACACGCTTTAAGAAACAAAGCAGCCACAAGGAGGAGCTAGTGGGAAACACAGTCAGGAGATGTCGAAAGCTGGAGGGGCGGTGCAGGAATGCCAGTAAGTGGTTTAGGCGCAGGAGCCACGGGGGCAGGTTAGCACGGCAAAGCACAACTTGGCAGGCGGCGCAGCAACTTAAAGCGAGACTACAGCGCTGAGAGGAAGCACGGCTACCAGATCCAATTTGGTCTGCTGCCACAAAGGACGGCTACAAACACAGTGCTCCACACAATCCCTCTCGTACTGCTCAGAGCAGCAGGCGGCTAAGTTTCAACACAACACAGAGAAGAAGATCCACTTCTTAGTGCAGCGACTGAAGAAGCTGTTACCTCCCTAACACTGGGGACACACTAGACTTCAAAATGACACAAAACACACTGCACATGATCAGCTCCGTAGACCTCTTCGGTAACACTTCTTTTTACAGGTCCACTTATTTCATGGTAAGTAGGTGATAATTAGCAAGTAACCTATTTGAAATGTCTTTGAAATTTCCCCAATACTGACCTAAAATGTATAAAAATTACCCCAATATTATTTAATAATTATATTCTGCTATTTCCCAAAGCAGGTAATAAATAGCTGGTAATTTCTTTAACACATTTCCAGGAAAGTAATACAAAGATAATTGATAGGCATGATACAAACGCTTTATTCCCAGATCCACTGTTTAGTGGTAAGTAGATGACTTAATTTATATCCAATATCCAAGTCTGGAAATTTATTATGATGAATTTATTAAATAAATGACCAGCTATTTATTATTGCTTATTGGAAAATAGCAGAATATAACTATTAAATAATGCTGTAAGTAATGTGTTTAACAATTTCCCAATTTGGGATCAATAAAGTACATCTATCTATCTATCTATCTATCTATCTATCTATCTATCTATCTATCTATCTATCTATCTATCTATATTGGGGTAATTTGGCAGTATTTTCAAATACGTTACTTGCGAATTATCGCCTACTTACCATGGAATTTGCGGCCCTGTAAAATGAAGTGTTACCACCTTTTCCACCCCTCAGTGATAAATATGGTCACGGAACACAAACAAGCAAAGATATCAGAATATCAAACGCTCAGATATAACACATTTTAGAGCTGCAACAATTAGTCGAATAATCCGTTAGTCAAGCCACAGAAAATAATGAGCAAGTATTTTAATAACTGATTTATCATTTAAGTCATTTTTAAAGGAAAAAATTCCAAACATGTGTTGGTTCCAGGTTCTCAAATGTGAAAATTTGCCATTTTTCTTGGTTTCTTGGTCTTACATTATAGTAAATTGAATATTTTTAGGGATGCACGATTATTTATCTTATCGGCCATGAGAAGCAGGTAATTATCGGTATCGGCTAAAAAAAAAAATCCATATCGTGCATCCCTAAATATTTTGGGGCTTTGGACTGTCGATTGGACAAAACAAGACGTTTGATGACATCACCTATGACTCTAGGAGCTTGTGATGCGCATGTTTCACTTTTCTGTTAATTTTATAGACCAAACGATTAATCAAAAAACTGCTAGCAGATTAATCGATGATGAAAATAATCACGAGTTGCAGCCCTAAACAAATTATCCAAAAGCATCACTTACCATAACTAGCATTACGACTTGTAATTTCATCAAAACCTGCACAATTCAACTTCAGTCAATGTGCATTGATACGCACTGAAACAACCACAGAGAGAGGCTGGCAAGTCAGTCCAAGTGGGCAGTACACCTTACACACCAATCAAACAGTTGATTCGGCTTCATAAAAAAAAAAAAAAAAAAAAAAAAAGGTACTTAGGTAGTTACTTAACATCTCTGTCGAACAGGAGTTTCCTTCTATGTAATTAATTGCGCTCATTAATATAAATTAAAACACAATTTTCCCATTTGAGCTCATTGTAAACCAGCTCTCACTGGCTACACACAGTCTGCGCTGCCGGAATGAAAATGTGATCCACACACAGACACTGCAGGTCCAGATTACAGGCTGTAAACATTGAACGGGTCTGATATCATCAGCAAAGATCAGATCAGCCTGCAGCTGAATCTGTAAACCCTCACACTACCACATCATCCGCAGGACCACTGATCCTGACAAAGCCAAAGGATCAGTCCACATGTGATGGTAATCAGCATGATCATACTGTCGCGAGCCCAAGGCCACTGATGATAAAAACTACAGAGAGGGGGATACTCGGAGCAACAGTGTGTGATAAGAACATCCTGAAGTTGGGGAATTGTGCAATCCCTTCAACCAGACACATTAAAAAAAACTGCTGTTGCAGTGTTTTCTAGCCTGTCCCCAGTAGCCCAAACAACCTCAACACACGTGTCAAGGATGGGTGGTGGAGGGTGAACAAACAGCTCTAAAATAGGCACAGAGCACTGAACCAGGAAACAATAGCTAACTGAGACCAAACTATACATCTTCCCAGAACCATTTCTCATTTGTCAACACTGAAAGTCACTTTTTCCTCTGAAAGGTTTACGGCCTCTGAAGCACTATCTTGCGTCTAGTGTGCTAATGCATCAGTGATAACACTCACACACATGGAACATTTAATAAAGCTGAACATCGAAAAGCCAAAAAATGAGAGAAAGACACAAAGAGAGAGACGGAGAGAGAGACAGAGAGAGAGACAGAGAGAGAGACAGAGAGGCTGTGTTTCCATTAGGGTTGTAACGGTATATCGGTATCAAGGTATACCGTGGTATGAAAGTTGACGGTTATCATACATATTGAAAAACTGACATAAGCAAGTGTGTGAGGTAAAGATACAGACCGGAGCAGTCTGGCTGCTCTGTCACTCACCTACAGTATATGTTAGTTAATAATAATAGGACATTATTTTAAAAACTCACAGCTGATGTTATTTTTTCATTTAGTAGTTAATTTAACATGCTATAGTGCTGCTAACATTAAAACTAACATGCTCAAGTCATAGAACATAGTATAGTAGCAAAAATTAAATTTTTATTGTGTTTATAATTCTGTTTTCATTCCTTTAAGGGTCATTGTAACTGATAGTAATACTAATAATTATAATAATAATAAAAATAATTGTTTAATAGCATGAGATGGTTATCTCCCTAGTTTCCATTAAATTGTCAAGCGAACTTTTGAAATATCGCAAAAAAAGAAAGAAATGTGAATTAGGCGCATTTCCATCGACTGGTTTGGAGTGAATAAACTCAGCTACAGCGTAGTTGGTCAGATCATCCAGTAATCCGCCAGTAATAGTGTTGTCATAATACTGGAATTTCTAACTTCGATACAATACCTAGAAAAATATTGATATTCGATACCATTTTCGATACCACGGGAAAAGGCATCAAATTTTAGTTTTTCATCAAAAGATAAATAACGGTGTGTGTGTGTGTGTTAACTCGCTGTCAGAGAGAAGAGAGAGCAGAAAGTGCAGCTGGTACCTGTGTATCGATACTGTGCAAAATGAGAGTTGAAACCATCTCAAATATTCAGTATCGATATGTGTCAGTACCTCGATATTTTGTGGCCAAACGGTGGTACTACAACTTCCATGTCCGTCACCTGATGCCATTGGGCCCAAAAACACTTTTTCCCATAGACTCACATTGGGAAAGAGACGTCTGTAACTCAGCGGATAATTTTTTTGAGGTATATCAACTTCCCAGTACGAACACTTGAATAGTGCTTATTTAAATCCTTAGGTCCTAAAAGTTGTAAAATGCACTGATAGCTGAATCATGTTCATGTGAATGAGACCCAGACTGATGCTGGAGCGAGGGCTGGGAGGCGGGGTTAAAAGAAACGCAACTGTGCCTGCTCTATGGGCCCAATGGATGCAGAACATCGCCGGATGATCCGGGTACTTTATCACTCGGCGGTCGAGCCATTTTGGCTTCATGCAACACTGATTAGCTGTCATAGGAATGAACAGGAGCCCACCTACAACCAAGTGTCATTTATATATCTATGATTTAGCGCATCAGCTCTTTTTCGACAAAGGCAAAAAACACCTCAAACGAGTGTAAACTAACATTTTTTTTCCGCAATTGAGGATGTTTTATAGAATTTTAAAGTTTCCATACAGCGTTTCTGATGTAATACTACAAAATGCAAATAAAAATATGTGAATGGAAACACGGCAAGAGAGAGAGAGAGAAAGAGAGAGAGATAGAGAGAGAGAGAGAGATCAGGAGAGGGCAGAAATCAAGAAGCGCACAGCCATGTTGTGTGCACAGAGTGAGAGAGACTGGCCACGGTCAGACAATCCCAGCCAGAGAGAGAGAGAGAGAGAGAGAGACAGAGAGAGAGAAACAGAGAGAGAGAGAGAGCACAGCATGACATGCCAGGTGAAAGGTAGCAGTCAGGCTTTGGTGCTCTAAGATGTCTCTGCCAGCTAATGCCGACTAAGCCACGAGAAATAATAATAGCACAGAGGACAGTGGGTAAGAGCTTAGTTAGAGAGAGAGAGAGGAGAGCGGTCCTCTCTCTGGTTAGCAGGTAGAGGTGGATTGTGGGTATACTGGGTATTAGTGTCATTAAGGTCAGAAGGGTCGCTGCTCCTCATCTGCTAAAGGTCTTTTAGATTTCTACTGCCACCAAGGAAAGTGAATGCCTCAGGTCCTTTGGAAACTTTTAGCTCTTGGAGGTCAGATTGAATGTTAACACAGTGTCACCATGCAGGGGCGCTGCATGGAGCTTGTGTTTGTGCCATGAGGATATTTTTTTTTACCACCCTGGTGGAGGGACCATCCTTTCAGACCACCTACCCAGAGTTGTCTTTGCTCTCCTGCTCCTCGTCGCGCTCCTCCTTTATGTCCTCCCCTCCGAGGCGAGCCGTCGACGAGCCCTCGTCTGCGTCTCCCTTGAGGGGACCGCCTTCCTCTTCGTCGTCGTCGTCATCTTCGTCGTTTTCGCTGTCCTTTGCCTCCGTTTTTGATGGTTCGGGCTCCATTTTGTTTTGGGGCAACTCAGGCTTCTCGTCCTGTGAGAGAGAAGGATGATTTTATTATAATTAACCCGTAAACCTGCTGTTTGGATGGATATCAAACACAAGTTGAATCAAGTAGTATTTAGGAGAATGCACCTTGCAGACTATAGACTGCGTGCTACAAGGTTCCCCATCCACCGGGGCTTTCTGCTCTTCTGAGCTGGAGGAGGAGGTGGCAGGTGGTCCTCCTGCCTCCCCGACAGTCTTCACCTCCGCCTTGGGGGCCTGTTTCAAAGGGAGGTCCATCCTGAAGGTGATGGCGGTGGAGGTGCAGTATTCCTCAAATCCATTCAAGTACCTGGGTGATAAAACACTCCTCGTCAACACATCCAGAAAAGTCTAATAATGTACATATTCCATCACTCATGGCACTGCTAATAGACAATCTTGCAAACATAAAAGCTTAATTTATTCTTGAGGAATTTGCTAAAAACAAAAGAAGACTGTAAAAGTAGCACAAAAGGCATCCAGATGGACATTAAAGGAGTAAAACAGACTACCGACTGCATGTCAGTCTTGGTGAAAAACTACAGAAACAAAAGCTGCATCTGCCCAACAGAGTTGAAAGCTTGGAGCAGCTGTGGAGGAAGCGGCTGTACGTACTTGCGGTAAGCACATTTGACATTGTAGCCGGCGGCTGAGTTGAGCACAGGGATTCCCAGATCCTGATAGACTTGCTTCCAAACGGAGCCGCTTTCAATCTGCTCAGACACGGGACAACAAAAAGGAAGACAGAGTCGGTCAACATCAAACGAGACAAGTGTGACCGCAGTCACGCTACGCTGCGCTGTCAAAGTGGCACTCACCTTTTCAAAGCCTCCCAGTTTGTGCACCAGCCTGTAGAGCTTGAACAGGTTCAGGTTCCTGTAGCCCAGAACAGGCCGCTTGTTGATGGGAGTTCCTGTGGAGGAGAAACACGTTACGGGTTGACATGGTACACACAAAGATACAATTAGAAATCTGCTGAACATGGCTCATTAAACTGCCTGCTGTTTATTCTGTAAACTGTAAACCTAAAACCTACCTGGAATTAGTTTTCAGCAGTATTGGAGGCAGTATTCAGATCCTTTATTTAAGGGAAAGTAGTAATACCGCAAATAAAAAAAATACTCCGAGTACAAGTAAAGGTCCTACATTGAAAATGTCACTCACATATCAAAAGTAGAAGTATCCATAATGCAGAAAAACAAGCCCTCTGAGTGTTAAGCTATTCTACTTGGTAGAAGTGTAGCTAAATTTAACTATTTTATATACTTTTGAGTTGTTTAAACAATACTTTATATATTTTTTAATAACAGTTCATCACATTTTATATGCTAATCATATGTTTTTGTGTAAAATCTTGATCTGATAAGTAACTAAAGCTGTCAAATAAATGTAGAGGAGTAAATATTGCCCTCTGAACTGTAGTGGACTGCAGTAGAAGTATGAAGCAGCTGGAAACACTCAAATAAAAGTACCTCAAATGTGTACTCAAGCACAGTACTTGTACTTAGTATAATTCCATCACTGGTTTTCAGAACATTTTAAAGACAAAGTAGGTTAAAAAGCAGCCACACATATAGAGATCTTGACTCAAGATGGCTCCGAGGATGGCGGCCGTGTCTCGAGCTCCTCCTCTTAGATTCTCATTTTGTTTTTTATGTACATATTTAATGAGTGTTGTTGGAGGGAGCCTATGGAGGGTGCTTAATGCCTAATGAGATATGGAATATGGGGGGCATAAAGGGAGAGAGAGAATTAATCTAGGTTTGGGATTGTAAAAGGGAGATGAAATAAAAAAGTATAAAATACCAAAATTGTGTTTCTTATTATTTTGTTTGCCTTATTTTTTCTAACTCAACTCAACCTGAAGAATATGTCCCAACAGGTACTTGATTCTAAAGCTGCACATTGAACCTTCAAAATAAAATGTTTGTTTTGAAGAAACCCTACAAACATCACTTGTGTCTGCTCTCTGGGCTCACCTCTGTCTTCCATGAACTTGTAGAGCTGCTGCAGAAAGTTCTCCCGCTCCTCTGGGAACGGCTCCACCTCCTCCTGCAGACGGGAAACAAGACAGTTTGAGGGTCTTTTATTCTACTTTGTGGAGGTTGTGGGGATAAGAGCGTGTGCGGGGTTCTGCCTCTACCTCCTCGTCTTCGCCGCTGGCATCTTCTTCCTGCCCTTCTTCCTCCTCTTCATCCTCATCCTCGCTGCTGGAACTTTCTTCTTTCACTTCTGTCTTCCAGGTGCCAGGCACGACAAACTGCTGCAGGAACTCCAAGGCGGCGTCCAGTGCTGTCAAACACACACACACAGTAATAATATTACATACCAACCACACCCAATGAGCGCTGCCTGTCATTTCCCTGATGCTGGCAACACTACAGCTAAATCATTCTGCAGAGACAGACCTATTTTCATGCTAAATAAACAGAGCTAAGACATGAACAGATGTTTCAATTGGAATGCTCTTAACATCTTGTACATGAAATACAAACAACATGATACTTCAAGTAAAAACACATCATAAATCAACAAAACACAAGGCCAATAATCTAAATTTAAGACGATCCTTCTTTGATTTAAACCTCATAACATCTGTCACTGAGTGCTTGGAGGGTAGGATGCTGGATGTGCATGTATATGCGTGTCTGCATATGTACAAGCCCAGTACTGAACAGGACTGTACTAAATGTTTTTTTTCCACACTGTAAGCTTCTATTGAGGTTTTCGAATGAAGCTTTGAATGTCTGTCGTCGTATTTTATGATGTAATCACTAGGATTGGAAATTACATTTTTTGTCTACCTGCCACTGTGGCTGGTTGATTCCAAAATCCACTCACTAAACTACTATTGTTTTTTTTGGCTGGTGAGTGGAGAAAATCTAGCAGCCACTTGCATATTTTACCAGCATTTGGCTGGTGGCTGGTGCTAATTTCTAACCCTGGTCACCCTAAAGAAAAATTCAAAATCCTCGAACAGAATCCTCAATTTGAAGTCTTTTTTTAAATTAAATCAAAGTTCTTTAATGAATATAACTTCTCATTGCATGCCTCCCTCTGTGTGCATCATTTTACCACTAATTTCTTTAACGCATTAACGCAATCGATCTTTCAGATGTTGTAGCGGTCTCAGTTTTAAAGCTAAAGTAAAGATTTATCATATGAAACTAGAAAAACCTAAAGGAATCCATTGGTACCAACCATGTCATACTAGCTTGTCGTCAAGGAGGTTAAATAATGCTCAAAACTTGCGCTACATTTTGGCGAAGAAAAACTGTCATGGCCATTTTCAAAAGGGTTCCCTTGACCTCTGACCTCAAGATATGTGAATGAAAATGGGTTCTATGGGTACCCACCAGTCTCCCCTTTACAGACATGCCCTTATGATAATCACATGCAGTTTGGGGCAAGTCATAGTCAGCACACTGACACACTGACAGCTGTTGTTGCCTGTTGGGCTGCAGTTTGCCATGTTTTGATTTGAGCATATTTTTTATGCTAAATGCAGTACCTGTGAGGGTTTCTGGACACTATTTGTCATTGTTTTGTGTTGCTAATTGATTTCCAATAATAAATATATACATACATTTACATAAAGCACGCATATTTGTTCACTCCCATGTTGATAGGACTATTAAATACTTGACAAATCTCCCTTTAAGGTACATTTTGAACATATACAAAAATGTGTGATTAATTTGTGATTAATCGTGATTAACTACGGACAATCATGGGATTAATTATTTCAATCGATTGACAGCTCTAGCTTAAACGCAATGAATTTGAATGTCAACATAATGAACTATTCAGTACATCAATCAAACAGTGAATTGTATTGAATAAAACCAGAGCATCTTCAAGCTAAATACTATAACTACTGGTTTACAAAAACTACTGCTTATACAATCGTTATAACCATCTTAAAATAACAATCCCCATATATAAAAAAAAAAATAGGACAGAGTAAAAAAAAAACTACATTTTGACATAAACACGAGAAGAAGCAGCCATGGAAGAAAGCAGCATGAAAATCTGTCAGGAGTGTATATGCAGTGACGCAGAGCAGCCGAGGCGTTCAGCCACAATGTCACAGGTGGGTTTAAGTAGCATCTAACCACCTTGGCAGATGCTTGTTTTACGGGTTTGTAATGCGGAAAATATCACAGTTGTGAGTCAACCACCTGTGAATACCAAGACTGGGATGATACAAAGCTGCTTCCCAACTGTAATTATGAACAAGTGAGAGCTCTGCAGCAGAAAAACGGGGGCACTATATAAAAAGCCTGGAGAGGACTTCAAATAAAAATAGACTCGACAGTGACAGGAGCTCTCAGCCGCTGCATTCCCCAGAACAAAAAACAAAACTTCTCTTTCCTCAGTCTGTCTTCGCTGCAGCTCAGTTTTCTGCCAAGTGTGTCAACACACGGACCAGCCCACAGATGTCGGGGACTAGGTACGTGCTAGTATGCACCAGTTCTGTGAGATTCACCTCTTAAAGCTTTAGTTTTAACTCACCTGGTTTGAGCCCTGCGTCGGCTTTTGGAGGACAATCACCGTTCATTTCGCGGACGTCCTTCCGCAGCACAGTGTTACTGCAAAACAAAGCAACTCTGATTAAGATGTGCACAGAAGTGACGTACAGTACTGAGTGTTACTACATCAAGGTTCAGCTCTACGGTAAAGCCAAACAAGTAAGTAGTAAGCCAACCAAAATCTAAGCAAGATGTTTGTTTTCCCCGAAACAAATGTGGGACTATAAGGGGCGG